>VKOC01016158.1:0-16858 GCA_009364415.1 Spea multiplicata
GGGAGGGAGACCAGTGGGATCTGCCGGGTAAGTTGCAGCATTGAGGTTTTAAAACCCCAATGCTGCAACTTACCCTGCAGATGCCACTGGTCTTTAACTAATTGAACAGGGAGGGAGACCAGTGGCATCTGTAGGGTAAGTTGCAGCATTGGGGTTTTAAAACCCCAATGCTGCAACTTACCCTGCCGATGCCACTGGTCTCCCTTCCTGTTCAATTAGTTAAATGTCCGTACGAGCGACTTTATTGGTCGCTCGTACGGACATTTAACCCGGCACAGACTTACTAATTGAACGGGGAGGGAGACCAGTGGGATGTGCCGGGTAAGTTGCAGCATTGGGGTTTTAAAACCTCAATGCTGCAACTTACCCTGCCGATGCCACTGGTCTCCCTCCCTGTTCAATTAGTTACATGTCCATACGAGCGACTTTATTGGTCGCTCGTACGACATTTAACTAATTGAACAGGGAGACCAGTGGGATGTGCCGGGTAAGTTACAGCACCAGTAGCCTAAAAGTCTGTACGAGCGACCAACAGAGTCGCTCGTGCAGACTTTTAAAATCCCAATGCTGCAACTTACCCAGCAGATCCCACTGGTCTCCCTGTTCTATCAGTTAATAAATGATAGAACAGGGAGACCAGCGGGATCTGCCGGACAATTACGGCACCAGGAGTTTAACAGTCTGTACGAGCGACCCTATTGGTCGCCAGCAGGGGGCTCATCAACCAATGGCAGACGAGCCCCCTGCTGACGACCAATAGAGTTGCTCATACGGACATTTAAACTCCTGGCGCCAGAGCGGCTTTAACCCCGTATTAACCCCTTAACCGGGGAAAACGAAGAAAACCCGAACACGAAGAATGTCCGCGAATATTCGCCCGAAGAGAAGACAGGACCGGGCGAATATTCGCGGAATACGAATTTTTTTTTTTGCCGAAGACGAAGAGCCCCCTGGTGCCCAAGTCTACTCCACATACTCACTTGACTCATATATAATTCACTCATACAACCCTTACAATTATACATTAAAGTGAACACCATTGTACTCGTTACACCGGTAGGAAAAAAAACCCAAATTTTAACCGGAGTTACAGTATGTCCACCTAAGATGAGACGCATAGCAGGAGACAAATATTATCCATCTTATATGGAAAGGAAGAAGAAAAAAAAAATAAAAAAAATAAAAAAATAAATAAAAAATAATGTGAGTCTCGATCCATAGCATTAAAATAATATCACAAACTAATGCATAACATTCTATTTATCTTTATGTGTATTATGTGTATTTATGTGTATTATGTGTGTTTATATCTTTGTGTACCTATTTCTTACTACCCTAATAATTATCTCTTTTAATTTAATAGAGATATTTCCACCATAACTTCATGTGACCACTCTAGCATTCTAGTTGATGATTAATACATTATATATATCTCAGCCTTTTGTTAGAGTAGATAACTCCCCTAAGTGTCTATTATTCCATTATTACCA
Organism: Spea multiplicata; assembly: GCA_009364415.1. Classification (NCBI taxonomy): domain Eukaryota; kingdom Metazoa; phylum Chordata; class Amphibia; order Anura; family Pelobatidae; genus Spea; species Spea multiplicata. The sequence continues at coordinate 1,491 of VKOC01016158.1, forward strand.
ATATCTATATATATCTATCAAATACCATACTGTGTTTTGTGAAATTTACTGTGTCTATGTCCTTCCAATCTCGCTAGTATATATAATATTCATTTAAGTGAAATTATTTGACCCGTTCCTTTTATAATCATCCTATAATTCTAATAACTAAATCCCGTGGTGTGTATCTAAACCCATTTATTTAGGTAAGTAACTTTCAATACTTATCTGTTGTTCTATTATCTTCAATACCTATCTAATAGGGCAACAAAGAAAAAAAAAATCCTTTCCTTAATGACATGCTGTATAATTTTACATAGGATTATAATTTACCCATTGCTTAACTTCTTCAGCAGTGGACATCTTAATTAATTGTTTTCCCTTTCTAATAATCATTTTAACTGGAAAACCCCAGATATAATTAATTTTACGGTCTCTGAGGATCTTAGCCACTTCTTTAAACTCCATTCTTTTCTGTCTTGTGTGTGTAGATAAGTCCTGAAAGAAGAGTAGATTTTTAAATTTGTCCTTATTAGGACTAAAATTCCTTGATGTTCTTAAAATTTTTTGACGTGTATAGAAGGTTGAGAAGCGTACGATTATATCTCGTGGGATGGATTCTGCGATATTCTTCGTTTTGGACGTTCTGTGTATTCTTTCCAATTCTTCTTCTCTTATTGTTCCTGCAGTATCCATTTCTTTAAACAGTTCTTGTAGATATTCTCTCATAGATTCTTGTTTTATATCCTCTGAGATGCCGCGGATCCTTATATTCTTCCTACGCGATCTATCCTCTGTGTCTATTAGTCTTTGTTCGAGGGCCTTGATCATGCTCTCTTTTTGACTTAATTCATCTTTAATGGTGTTTATCTCATATTCCAAATATTCAACTTTTTGTTCATTTAATTTTAAGCGATCATCCATTCTTTTATATTCATCCTTCCAGTCTTTATGTAGCTTCGAGATTTCTTCTTTAAAGAGATTAAGCTGTGTTTCCATGCATTGCTGGAGGTAATCTTTAGTAATCATTTGTGAGACTTGTGCATCAGGGTTTAAAGATTGTCTTCCGTGTTCATCCACTGTAATATCTGACAAATATGAAGATTCCTCCAGCCTTTTAGAAGCCTGAGGTGAGAATAAAGTTCTTTTTGTCCTTTTTTGGTTCCATCTCCCTCTTTTCCCTTTTTTTATATTTTGGTTCTTCTTTTTTTGAAGCCATCTTAATTCAAGAGTATATATCTGGATGTAAATTTATATCTTGAAGAGCATATGAAATATGTGGAGTATATATATATATATTTTTTTCCTTCTCCTTTTTATTTTATTATTATTGTCTTTCCTCCTTCCTCTCCTTTTCAGTTCAGCTCAGGTTCCGACTATATATTATTATTAATCCACTTTACAGATTATGTTCATATCCACTGCTGCATAAATGTGTATATATATATATATATATATGTATCAATTATATATCCATTGATTATGTCAGTAGTTACCTCCAACGCAAACTTGTTCTAGGCTCTGTTAATTGCCTTATCTTTCCATTTCATTTAATATAAACCATTTGTAAGTCAATAGTAATAGTCAATGGTAAAAATGGTAAAATAATAAATATAAATATACTTTCCGTATCGTTCAGAGGCTTCTACGAGTGTTTTCGTGTCTCAATATATATATCGGCACTGCTGGAGTTTAACGTTCCACTTTATATCCTCCAGCCACCGCATATATCGGCATTCTCTTCGGCACTTTCGCGCCAATACGGAGCGGCGGCAGAGGCTCGGGCCGTGATCAGCTAAAGCTAGACAACCATCAGCAGCATCCAACTATCTCGCCACGTCTCCTTGTCTCCGCGTCCACATCTGGAACTCCGTAACTCCGCACCTTGGCCCTCCTCTCCTCCGTCACCACCGAACACTCTCCGGCGTTGCCAATTGCCGGTATTATGCCGTGGCCTGCCTTCCTCCGCCCGGTCAGCGCTGCGTCCTCCACCTCCTTCCTAGTAAGCACAGCAGCTCCTATCGTGCCTTGCTCCTGCTCGCATCTCACGCGCTCGCCCCCGTGCGCGTCTACGTCATCACCCCTCCTCCCCGTTTTTGAATTTTTGATTAAATCATACAGGGGGAATTACAATAATATTTTTCAGGTTCTAGAGTCGGGACAACTTAATAGAGAGGGGTGGAGAAAAAATATTGTTGTAAACAGTATAGTTAAGTCATGGAGATTAATTAAAAAAGAATTGGGGGTGGCGGGCACTTTGGATAATTCACCACTTTGTGGTAATTTAAACTTTGAAAAAGAAATAGGGAGGTCAGAAATAGGAACTCTATGGTCAATGGGATACACGAGGATAAGTGATATATGGCAAAATGGTAAATTTATAGAATGGGCAAAAATCAATGAAAGAGAAGGGATAAGCGCTGGCACGTGGTTTGAATATAGGAAGCTGAAAAGTATTGTAACCAAACCATTGGAAAAAGGAATGATAATTAATTCTCTACCCGAATTTTTACGAGGATTGATAGAAGGCAAAGTTAAAAAAAAGATTGTTGCACATATTTATAAAACATTAAATTTAATCCCAAAACAAAATTTAAAACATGGAAGTAGGCGAGCTTGGCAAGAAGACTTGGGGGTTATAGAAGAGGATAAGTGGGAGAGAATATACAAGGGGATTGACCAGTCCTCTGTTAACAACAATCATAAAATTATATAGTTTAATATCGTCTACCGACTTTATTACACTCCGTCTTTCTTATATAAAATCGGTAAAAGGCAAAACAGCTGCTGCCCGAAATGTGGAAGTGAGGAGGCTGGTTTCCACCATATGTTGTGGACCTGTGAGAAAATACAGGAATTTTGGATACAAGTATATTGTGAAATAGAAAAGCGGTTTAGGATTAAAATCCCCATATACCCTTTGCTTGGAATACTGGGGGAAGACTCAGAAATAAATTTAACAAAGGTTCAAAGTAAAAGTCTTCATAGGTTATTGTTCTGTGGTCGTCATATGATTACTAGGAGTTGGATCTCCCCGACGCCCCCTAATATCAAAGATTGGTTAGAAACAGTTTATAGAGATTATAAAATGAAATACTGTTTTTGTTTTTTTTTTTCCTTCCTTGGGTGGGAAGGGTGGGAGGGAATAAATATTAATATGATGTTTTATGTATTTACAATTGAGTAACATTTGTAACCTTCTATATCTTTTTTTGAAAAACAAATAAAAAAAAACCCCACAAAGGACAATTCCCAGAAAATGACCAAACTCTTTGAACTTCACATTGTGAATGATTCCAAATAGTTTCTAAGCACGCCAGGCCAGTAAGAAATCAGCCTGTATATATTCTGAGAGGTAAAGATAGGATTTAACTGTACATATGTGAAAAAGGCCAGACCTGAAGAAGGCAGATTAATTCAAATGGGCAGAAACACCTGTAGGAGACCTCTTCGGCCAAAATGAGCACAGTAACAAACATCTGAGGGCCACCATAATTAGTGGGGAACTTCAGGACAGTGGGAAGGGAAGACATGGGAATATCAACGTATGCCAAAACTTATCACCATGAATTCAGGTTTAAACCTGGATTAATATCACACTATCCCCACAATCAATCATATACACAGACACACACAGTATGGGGCAGTATACAACACCAAGAGACTACTCATGCCAAATGCTACATTTCACACCAACACATGACTTTGCATTTCCTTGTCTGTATGTTACTCTATAAATGTATGAGCAATTATTTCTGCTACAGATGTATAATATGCCTAAAGACAAGACTTTGATTACTTTTAATGGCCAACACGGTACAACGCTATACCTCCATCTATATGTTTTATTAAACTGTTTAAAAAAATAACTTGACATATAAACAGGAAACAAGGCTTTTCTTTATCGTTACAATAGGAATTTTTTTTACAGCCCTACACTTACCTTTCTATAAGTCATACAAAAGCATGTTTTACATAATAGATTTCATTTGATGGAATAATCATGTTAAATATGTATATATATATAACTAGCACAATGTATGTATGGAGCTGTACATTCAACATGCAAAATATAATTTCACAAAAAATGTATTGTGGGTAAAAAAACAAATATTTTGTGGTTAGTCCAGCGAAGCCAAATAGGGCCAATTTTTGAAATTGTGGTTTTGCATAAGAAGCCCTTCACCGTGAAACATTTCTATGTCTAAACAACCTTTTGTATGTGTCATTCACTGCAAACATCAAAATGTTTTTACTGACAGATATTTTAGGAAAGCTAGAATTTTAGTCTAAGTTATGCCGTTGGTAAAGGGATAGAATTATTTAGAAGGATACAGGCTACAGCAGCAGAATAAGAAATGTGTAATTAAATAAATCTTCTTTTACGCTAAAGATGAAATACAGAGAAAAAAAAAAGGCAAATCTATCAAAAAAAAAAAAAACTTTGTCAAAATGTTTGTACACCATCACTAATTATGTCTTGTGTTCTAATTCAAGACCTTAATAATCAGTTAATGCTTTTATTGACAGCAACTGAGCCTTTACAAAGAAACTTATTTTATAATAGTGTTTAATGTTGTTCATACATAAAAAATTTGTTTATGTTGTTTTAGAGAAAGAAATGGCATAATGGGTCTACTTTGGCTAATATATTTACTAGACTTGTGCATTTGAATTTGTACAAATGCAAAATTAAGTGAATTTTGCAGATTTTACAAATCTCTGAAACAAACAGGCAAGAAAACTGAATTCATTGTCCAAAAATGAACCAAAAATGAATGTGAATTTGCATATGTCTAATATTTACATCTGTCACTTTCTAATAAATAACAAAATAATTAGGCATTATTGTAACGGCCAGGAATGGTCAGGATCAGTAACTGAGGATTCACAGTGCAGAACCCAGACACGAACCAGAACAGGCGTCTGGGACACGGGTACAGCAGTCCACAAACGAGGTCGAGGATAGGTGAAGTCAGGATAGCCGTGAGACGTAGCCGAGGTCAAGGATTGGTGAAGTCAGGATAGCCTTGAGACGTAGCCAAGGTCAGAACCAGAACAAACAGGATAACTGAGAAGCCCGAGCAGAGCCCACAGAACAAGCAATGAATCTCTTTGACAGCTAAAGAGCCCTAAAATAGGCCCCAGGCAGATAACCCCACCCCAAGCCAAGTGCACAAATAGATGGTGAAATGGCCTGCACATGCGTATACTGCCACAGGAGTAAATGGTCGGCTATCATTGGAGTGGCCTGCGCATGCGCAAGGTCCAACGTCATCTGCGGGAGGTTGCTGCAGCTGTAGCCACAGGTAAGGTGGTTACAATTATATTATCAATTATGTCCTTCCGTTGTTGCAGTATATATCAAGCAATCTCTGAGCAATGTATTTTTTGTCATTCGTGACAATGGCTGTTTTAACATTTCTGCGGTGCTCATGTTTAGCTGTAATTTTCTTCTCTCTCATTTAATGAACACACACAAGTTATGTATTGGTTTTTTTCAGGACAAGAAGGGTTTTCTTTAGATGTAATTTTTTGGATTGTATCATATAAGTTACTATGACAAAAGTTTGAAATATAGTGAAAAATTTAGAAAAAAGGGCTTCTGATTTTTACTTGACAAATCTTACTCATCTATAAAATATGTTTTTATGTTTTTTCCTAGTTATAGGGCAATAATTACAAGTAGCTTTTTGCGATTTCAAAAACATTTTTTTCCAAATCTAGTAATTCTGCTCCATATGCTATCTGGGACATCTTTGAAGCCAGCCAATGCAATGTACCATATATTTTTAAAACTAGACACCACAGGGTATTTCAACATCATTTTAACACCTTTCCAGGCACTAATTCTTCTGCCAGCCATAGTCAAAGTTTGTGGTAGTACGTTTTTGTTCCCTCACATACATTGTACTTTTTGTATGATTTTACCACTCCTGGTATATGACACTGTCAAACACCACCACAATATGTATTCAGCAATATTTTCTTGGTGCCAGTTGTTTTACCCCACCCCATCAAATCATATATAATAAAACTAGACACCCCAGGGAATATCAAATGCTCACTCATTTTATCACCAGCTTTTGTCAACATTTTGGGTGGTATTTTTTTTCCACACACATTTTGTTTTCTCCCACACACATTGTATTTCAGGTTTGAATTTACCACTCCTGGTATTTGTCACTGTCAAACACCACAATATGTGTTCAGCAACATCACTTGCATGGGTTTGTTGGGTTATTTGGGAGGTAAAAGGCAACTTTCTACAAAGTGCTGGAAACATTCCACAGAGATTTTTGTCTTTATAGACATGATGGCATCACGCAGTTGATGTAGATTTGTTGGCTGCACATCCGTGATGCGAATCTCCCATCACATCCCAAAGGTGCTCTATTGGTTTCAGATCTGGTGACTGTGGAGGCCATTGGAGTACAGTGAACTCCTTGTCATGTTTAAGAAACCCATTTTGAGATGTTGTGAGCTTTGTGATATGGTGCATTATCCTGCTGGAAGTACCCATCAGAACATGGGTACACTGTGGTCATAAAGGGATGGACATGGTCTGCAACAATATTCAGGTAGGTTGAATTGGTGAGCCAAGAAAATGTCTCCCACACAATTACACCACCACCAGCAGCCTGAACCGTTGATATAAGGCAGGGGGGTCCATGCGTTCATGCTGTTTACGCCAACGTCTGACCCTGCCATCTAAATGTATCAGCTGGAGTCGGGACTCATCAGATAATCAGGTAACGTTCTTCCAGTCTTCCATTGTCCAATTTTGGTGAGCATGTGTGGATTGTAGCCTCAGTTTCTTGTTCTTAATTGACAGGAGTGGCACCTGGTGCGGTCTTCTGATGCTGTAGTCCATCTGCTTCAAGGTTCAAGGTGTTGCGCATTCAGAGATGGTATTCTGCATACCTTGGTTTTAGCGAGTGGTTATTTGAGTTACTGTTGCCGATCTGTCATCTTGAACCAGATTGTGGATTCTTCTCTGACCTCTGACGTCAGTGATGCATTTCCGTCCACACAACTGCGACTCACTGGATGCTTTCTCTTTTTGAACCATTCTTTGTAAACCCTAGAGATTGTTGTGTGTGAAAATCCCAGTAGATCATCAGTTTCTGAAATAGTCAGACCACTGCTGCAATTGAACAGGTGTACCTAATAAAGTAGCCAGTGAGTGTGTGTATATGTGTATATGTATTTTTATATATATTTGGACTTTTTTTATCATTTTGTTGGAACTGGAAGGTTCCCCTGATGACCAAGGGGGAAATTATTTTCACATATTACCAATTTGTTTTATTTTTTTTTAAATGTATTTATTTATTTTCTTTCTTTTTTACTTTACTAATCACATTGTGATTAGAAAGCTGGGCTCCACTGACTACTGTCACCAAAATGAGGTTGATTTAACAACATCTATCTTTCACAAGACCCTTGGTGACTTTTAATAATATACTGATGCAGGATGTAATCTTGAATATATGCCTTCTCACATAACCCCTCACATAATTTCCTCATAATTTTCCCCTACATTTGAACACCACATCTGCTTTATGCCAGTCTATTTGCACTATACCTGAACTGAAAGAATCCCCAAAAATCAAAACTAGTGGTCTGTCAAGAATTAAGCTTAACTCTGTAAATACCCTTGGGTGTATATCATCTGGCCCTGGAGCCCTTTCAACCTTAACAGGGTTTAATTCCAGTGTAAGTACTTTTCCATGTGTCAGCCAATCTCATGTTTGTGGTAATGGTTACATAAAAGAAGAAAAAATGCACTAGACAATTTGCCTTTTCTCTGTCTTCACTAACCAAATTTCCCATTTCATAGAGCAAAGAATTTTAATCTCCTTTTTCGCAGGCTTTTTTGGCCTCTCTGTACATTTTTATTATATCTGAATGCCATTTCTTGCTTTTTATTTGATGTCTTAGTTACTGGTAAGCCACATTGTTTTAATTTGCATTTGTTTCCCAAAGATATAGATTGATGTGTATAATTCTGTAATGTGTTCTTTAAGGAATTTAACTCGTCTTCTGTGTTCTGTCCAGAAAACCATCCATCCCAGTGAATCCAATCAATAAACACCATTAGCCTGTCAAAGTTGGCCCTTCCATAAAAAAAAAAAAGTGTCTGGGTGTTGTTAACAATTTGCTGTTCTAAGTTAACCTCATATTATGATCACTATTTCCCAAGCGCCCTTATGTTTGACATAAGCTCTGCATTGTTAGCTATTACCTATTACTGTTACTGAGGCACTGGGCATGCTTTAATTTCATTAGGTGGCTGGCAGAGGCGCTGTGCAGACTGGCCAGCCCACTGGGAAATCAGCCTTTTAAATTTGCAGTGAAAGCTGATCCTCCCTATCATTGCTAATATTTAGACATTGTTAATGTGTGTGATGTACCCTGTACCCTGACAGGGTACACCCATCAGCTGTTCTTTGCTTCCTCCCGGAAATGCAAGGGATGTAGCTGAATTACTTAACAATACTGCGAGGAAGGGATCAGGAACCGGCTCTGTATTCTATATGTAGTTGCACTATAGCCTGCCGAAAAGTAGCCAAATCTAATCTAAACGGTCGCTGGGTGCTGATGCCGCCGGCCGGCGCTACTATAATACTTTTTTTTTTTTTTACTTAATTAAATTTAAAAAAAAAACTATGAAAGCAGCGCCGGCCGGCAGAATCAGCACCCAGCGGCCGGCCGGCAGAATCAGCACCCAGCGGCCATGTGCGATGGCAGCCTAGTGAGGGGTGAAAGCTCCGCCCCCTCGCACAGAGCTTTCACTCCTCACGCTGCTCCCATCACTATGCGGCCAATCTAATCTAAATGACCGATGCGTGCTGCTGATGGCGCCCCCTCGCACTCTGGAGCACCGGATGTCAGTGACATAACGTAGAAAATGGCAGTCTGCAGCTACCAGGGGACGGAGGTCTAGGGGAAGAAGTGGAAGAAGTACAAGGTTATTAAACCAATTTATTTTTGTACAAATTATATAATATTTTTTGTATTCGTTAAAAAAAACGAGGTAGTGTCACCTCTGTCCCCAATCAGCCCCTCCCAGTGTCACCTTTGTCCCCAATCAGCTCCCCATATCATTGCTGTCCCCATCAGCCCCAACCAGTGTCACCTGTCCCCAATCAGCCCCTCCATGTCATTACTGTCCCCATTCAGGTCCCCAGTGCCACCCCCCCAATGTCCCCCAGTGTCATTCTGTCACCATTAGCTCTCCAGAGTCCACCTGTCCCCATTCAGCCCCCCGTGTCATTATTGTCCATTCAGCTCTCCAGTGTCACCTTGTCCCCATTCAGCCCCCATGTCATTACTGTCCCCATTCAGCTCTCCAGTGTCACCTCATTCAGCCCCCATATCATTATTCAGCTCTCCAGTGTCACCTCTGTCCCCATTCAGCCCCCCATATCATTACTGTCCACATTCAGCTCCCCTGACATTTACCTGGCTGAGAATCATGGGGACATTCGTTCACAAAGTAACAGCTACATCTATATTTGCTTTTTACTGCATTTTCTATGCTGCTGTGTCTGGCTGTGCCTCATGGAAGCTGTAGTTGACAGATGGAATGTGACAGATGTTAGCTGTGACCTACATCTCCCATGATGAACATTCACCAAAAAATGTAAATAATGTTGGATGAGCATCTTGGGTAGTGTAGTCCACATTGCTGTGTATGTATAGTGATGGGGAGGCCTATACTCTGTATAGTGATGGCAGCTTTGATATGTTATTGCTATGTTATTACTTGTGTGAGGGGCAAACGAATAGGATTACTGGAACGGAGAATCAAAGACCCAGAGAGGGTCCATTCGGTCTGAGGTGTGCCATGACCGGCGTACCAGGTAGGCCAATAGAGGGTCACCCCGTAAATAGAAATGAAAGAAAGGATAGAGGAGAAAAGAGGAAATAAAAGGAAGGAAATGAATAAATAGAGGGGGGCATGGAGGGCAACGTTAGGAGCTGTAACGTAGCTGTGGAAGGGAGAGGTGTTGGTTAAATAACCATAGCCCCTCCCACAACTACAGGCTAATATACATGAGCCTTCAGATTTGTGTGAGGAGCAAACGAATAGGATTACTGGAACGGAGAACCAAAGACCCAGAGAGGGTCCATTCGGTCTGAGGTGTGCCATGACCGACGTACCAGGTAGGCCTATAGAGGGCAAAAAGAAGAAGACACAAAGTTAGTCGTACCATAACATGACAATATGAATGATCAAGCTTATGACGTGAGGGCATTACGCATTCCCGAGATTGGTTGTGAGATATAAAGAAGGAAACACGAGGAGTTCCATCTGCCTAGCTTTAATCACCTGGGCTGGAACTTATTCTTAGACGCTGCCCCGATTATGCGAGTGGGTTAAGGCCAATCCTGGTACTAATAACCTAACATATCTGATAGACATGACTGATGACAACGGCTTCCCAGTCAAAAACCAACAACAAGGCTCCCAGGACTGCAACTGGGCACCAAACTGAGTCGGTAAGAAAAAACATAATTTGTGTACTTGGCCGGACTGATTCGATTTCGTATGACCGAGGGACAGAACAAAATGATCAGCAACAGAACACAAGTCCGAGACTTCAGAGATGACGAAGAATAAAGCGTAATGGCCAGTACCCCCAGTCGCATGAACCAACGAAGGCTGATTTACCGTACCAGTAAAATAAGGACTGCCACTGGGCAATGTCTTGGGGACATTGGTAGGAAGAAGCAGTGTACTTGTACCTCATTGATTCGTTTCGTATGACAGAGTGACAGCTCGTAATGATCAGAAATGTGACACAAGTCGGAAATTTGAAGAACCGAAGCTGAATTAAGTACAGTAGCCAGCTCACTAAACTGCCTGATTCCAAAAAATTACATGGACGCTTAAGCACTATACATGTACCGGGACTACACAGGATGTCCATTTAACATTAGCAAAGCTCTTACTCGCCATCCATTGGTAAATTACTGGGGGACTTCACTGGCTTGACCTTGCAGACCTTTAATACTTTATATCCGGGTGAGAAGAAACCAGAGAGAGGTTCTTTAGAACTACAATATTGATCTTAGACTTCTGTTAGGAAAATTTTCATCGCTAAATGAAAAGGCTCAACTGTGATCACCGTGAACTAATAGCGGATAAGATCAGATTGTCAGCTCTGAGGGACAGTTTGGGTATAATTGTCAATGTGTGAAGAATATGAGTGGATGATGACAGTCGCTGAGCGAGACCAGAAGGCTCACACTGAATCCCCTCTCTAAACATCCCACTCACTGGAGTCTGAGAAGCAGACATGTAACGGACTCACGGACGCGGAGCCTGAGAAGCAGACATGTAACGGACTCGGAGCCTGAGAAGCAGACACTCTTGGACGTGGAGCCTGACAAGCAGACATGTAACGGACTCGTGGATGCGGAGCCTGAGAAGCAGACATATAACGGACACACGGACACGGAGAGGCAGACACGCAACGGACACACGGACACAGAGAAGCAGACATGTAACGGACACACGGACGCGGAGAAGCAGACACGTAACGGACACGCGGAGAAGCAGACACGTAACGGACACGCGGACGCGGAGAAGCAGACAGGTAACGGACACGCGGACGCGGAGAAGCAGACACGTAACGGACTCATGGACGCGGAGAAGGAGACACGTAACGTGGAGCCTGAGAAGTAACAGATTCACGGACATGGAACGCGGAACATGTAACAGATTCACGGACATGCAGCGACAACCATGAGCTTATCCCCCCCCCCATTGACTCCGGCCTAAATACTGTACCCACAGAGGTGCATTTAAAGGAAAACTCATCAGCCGGAATGAGGAAATCGATGTTGAAGCTGGTATGGGAAATAAGGGGCAGGGGGCTTCTTGAGGTACAGCCATAATACCGGTAATGGAACCACATGCTAAACCCTAATCAGGAATTATGGGGAGGGATGAAAAACCAACAGCTTCTCGTAAAACCGGATTCCACACTAATAGGAGATAGACATTGCTTGGGAAATAATGCCCTGGGGCACATAGCTTTGGGAGGGCCCAAAGGCATCCGTGCAAATATGACGTAGCATGAATAGACTAAAAAGGCAACCAGTGGTGGCAGGGCCTGCAGGAGAGGAAGGGGGCAGGTCTGCCGGTGCAAGCTGGGCTTCCAACATTGGCTAATCTCTCGTGAATTAAGGAGACCGATGCCACCCACTAGTGAGGTGAGCATGTCCCTCATTGCGCCCTGTCCACAAAACTAGATTGTGGCGGGCTGGATCTATAAGGAGGAGACAGGGGACTAGCAAACAGTAGGTAAAAAAATTCCGTTATGCTGGCCAAGGCAGAGAAAGGAATGTATCACCTATCGTATACAGCCGTCGATTTAGCAACAGACTGAGCACGGAGGGAATGTGAGGCGGCAAAGTCTGACCCAGGAGCGTGTTAACAGGGGATGGAGGACCTCTCGACTTGATAGGAATGACAAGTCTATGCAACAGAACCTGGACAGATACCCCGGACCTAAATCTGAACTAACTGAATATCTAACCGAGCTCCACGCTGGAGCAGGATGAAACATAGAGGGACGCCTAATTAACTAACAGTGAGGCATAACCTCCAAGCGAGGAGGGGAGATTGCCTCGGGGTTGGGCGGGGGGGCAACTGCCAAGTTCAAGGAGGCCGTCTATCTAAGCGGGGACATAACAAGGTTTGAGAATATTGCCTCGTATCTGACTCACTAAACCTGACACTCTAAGGTTAGCAACCCCATGGAACATCTGTTTCTTCCAATTATTGGAAGAGGGGCCCGATTGAAAGGGGGGAGAGGGTAGAAAGTTAGGAAGGGGTTAGAGAGTGAGAAGAGGTAGATAGGGATGGAGAGGGGTTAGATAGGATAGATTGGGAGGGAGAGGGGGGTAGATAGGATTGATTGGAGGGAGGAGAGGGGGATAGATAGTTTGATTGGGAGGAGGAGAGGGGTAGATAGGTAGGGATTGGATTGGGGGAGAGAGGGATAGATAAGATTGATTGGGAGGCGAGAAGGGGAATAGATAAGATTGATTGGGAGGAGAGGGGGGTAGATTAGGATTGATTGGAGGGGACAGGTGGGGGTAGAATAGGATGATTGTGGAGGGAGAGGGGATAGATATGGATTGATTGGGAGGGAAGGGGATAGATATGGATTGATTGGGAGGGAGAGGGCAGGGTAGCATATGAATTGATTGGGAGGAGAGGGGGTAAGAATAGGAATTGATTGGGAGGAGAGGGGGTAGATAGGATTGAATTGGGAGGGAGAGGGGGATTAAGATAGGATTGATTGGCGGAGGAGAGTGGGGATAGATAGGTTGATGGGAGGAGAGGGGATAGATTAGGTATTGGATTGGGAGGAGAGGGGGATAGATAGGATTGATTTGGGAGGGAGTATGGTGGCGTAGATAGGATTGATTGGGAGGGAGAGGGGGTAAGATAGTGTTATTTGATTGGGAGGGTACAGGGGGGGTAGATAGTGAGTATTGATGGGAGGGACAGGGGGGTAAATATTGGATTGTTGGGATGGGACAGGTGGTAAATAGGATTGATTGGGGAGGGACAGGGGGGGTAAATAGGATTGATGGGAAGATGGGGATAGATAGAGATTGATTGGGGAGGGAGAGGGGGGGTAGATAGGATTGATTGGAGGGAGAGGGGGTAGATATGGATTGAATTGGGAGGGAGAGGGGGTAGATAGGATTGATTGGGAAGGGAGGGGGGTAGATAGCGAATTGATTGGGAGGGAAGAGGGGGATAGATAGGGATTGGAATTGGAGAGGGAGGGGGGTAAGATTCAGGATTTGATTGGAAGGGAGAGGGGGGGGTAGATTAGGATTGATTGGGAGGGAGAGGGGGGTAGATAGATTGATTGGGACGGGAGAGAGGGTAGATATGGATAGATTAGGGCAGGAGAGGGGGTAGATAGGATTAGATTGGGAGGGAGAGGGGTAGATGGATTGATTGGGAAGGGACAGGGGGGTAAAATAGGATTGTTTGGGGGTGGGGGACGAGGGGGTAGATAGGATTGATTGGGAGGGAGAGGGGGCAGATAGGATTGATTGGGAAGGGAGAGGGGGGTAGATAGCGGATTGATTGGGAGGAGGAGGGGGGGTAAGATAGGACTGATTGGGAGGGAGGGAGAGGGCATAGGTTGGGATAGTAGTGGGAGGGAGAGGGATTAGGTGGGATAGATTGGAGGTGAGAGGGATAGATATTGATAGATTTGGGAGAAGGGAGAGGTTGATAAGGAGGGAGAGGTGGTAGGGAGGGAGAGGTGGTAGGGAGGGAGGGAGATGGGTTAGATAGGTAGAAAGGAGGGTGGCAAGAATATTGAAATAAAGAGAGAGAGAATGAATGGATTAATGATTGTGAGAATTAGTGAGTGACTGTAAAAGTGTTTGTGTGAATCATAGGTGTATTATTGATTTGTCAAAAAAGCAAAGATGGTATAAGCAGGGTGTTTAGGCAATGGGGACAAAGATTGGACAGATAGTGTGTTTATGTGACAAACATGGCGTACGTTCAGCTGTTTGGGGACAAAGTTGACACAATGTGTAATTTGGGTGCTGGTCAGGTTCTATGTGGGCAGTGTGGACACCAGGGTTGGCTTTGGGGTGTGCAACCTGTGATCTATGCCTGTAATTTAGGGGGGTTTATCTATACCTTTAATGCAGAGTTTATATGTAATTTCCAATTGATATATACCTGCAAAGCTGGGTTTTGTGTCATTCTGTTCATCTGTATTGGCTATATTTCCATACATTATTTATGTTTACCTGCAAATATAGGATTTGTATGTCTTATTCAGTTGATCAATACCATGTGTTGTTTTATTCGATCTTAACCTTCAGTGCTGAGTTTACATGTGATTTCCAGTTGATATATACCTGCAATGCTGGGTTTGTGTGTTCTGTTGGTTTATACCTGCAATGCTATGTTTCCATACATTATTTATGTATACCTGCAAATACAAGTTTTTTAATCTCATTCAGTTGCTGTTTCCATGTGTTCTTTATTTGAGCTATACCTGAACTACAGGGTGTAAGTAAAAAAGCGGTATGGTTTAGTGAATGAGGGGACAAAGGGACTCTGGGGATGATTACAGGGGAGAGGGCGTCTCAATGTCACGGTGCAGGACTGACTCTCAGTATGGCAAATATATATATTTTTTGGTATGGTAGCGGAGGGAGTGATTGCATGCAAGGAAGCGTTGAGCGGGAAATGCTTGGGTAAAATATATTGGCAGCAGGGTCTAATATTTATTTATATATTGACAGCAGTGTTTAATATTTATATATGTTGGCTGCAGGGACAAATACTATATATATCGGCAGCAGGGTCTAATATTAATATA
>VKOC01016159.1:0-10281 GCA_009364415.1 Spea multiplicata
ATAAGAATGGCCATCTAGTCTGTCCAAGCTGCAAACCTCCTTACATTACATCTAAAGCTTTTGTTTGTCTTTTAGATATATTTTCCTCTTGTTCTTTGTTGAATGCCCTTTATATATTTGCTGGGTGTGTTCTGATTCCTTGCCTTGTTTATTCAATACGGTACATTCAACCATGAAGAAAAAGTTTTTTCCTATGAAGAAAAACTTGAGATTTCTCCTTAAAGCAACCGTTGTAACATTGGCCACAAAAGTCTACACTTTATTTTTGAACTATAACACTTGTTTCCCTTCATATCATTGCTTCTGATGATTTAATACATTATCCCTTATATCCATTGACTGTGTTTTCTTCTTCATTTGGCGCACCAGTTATAGAGCTGCCTGTTGATATAAATTCTTCTATACAATCACGTAACAGTTAAAAGAGCAGAGCTTAGATAATTTTTACCTGGAATTGATGATGATAGTGGTCTAGTGATCTTTGTTTAGAATGTTTAGGATTTTAATTCACTGAAACATGATGTAATACTAATTATTGTTAGAATTGTGGTAGAGGTCCATGGAATACTGGCTACTCAGAGGCCCCTGATTAGTCATTCAAAAGTAATTTCATGGATGACATGGATTCAGGAGCATCTCTGATTCCCTCAACCAATCCATTTACACTCTGTTATTAGGCAATGTCACATCCAAACACAGAGCAATAAGGATGGCAGCCTTGGCGGGGACAGCTGGAGGCATAGGAGTAACGTCTAATCTAACAAAGAAGATACCATCATTTATGAGTGCATCATTTCTGCACTCATAAACAAATACTCTCCTACGCAATCTTTACATTCTTCCCATGGGCTTAGCATTTACCCTCCCAACATTCAAGAAACATCTCAAAACTCACTTCTTCAGAGAAGCCGCAACATCTTAGCTGCTAGAAGTTCCTTGTCATTGATACAAAGACTAGACTACACTACATCTCACCCTTTCTCTGCTCTTTATTTTTGTCCTCACCCCATTCCCTCTAGATTGTAAGTTTGCGAGCAGGGCTCTCTCCACCTAATGTATCGGTTTGTCTTAGTCTGTCAATTCCCGTCTTGTCATACCCCTTGAAAATATATATATTGTATTAAGCTCTGCGTAAATTGTTTGCTCTATATTAATAAAAGATAATAATGTCACTCCAATTTTTAATGGTCATTTTCCAAAAAATGTAATTTTGACAGTATAAAGCAGTCAGTCATTTAAAATCAGCCTAACAACTGAAAGAATAATTTGATGTATTTATATATATATATATATATATATATATATATTTAGTTTTCAAGTAGTATAAATAAACCTGAGCCATTCAGCTACAAAATTACTTTATTTATGTTCACCTTTATTAAATCAATGATATGGAACAATCAGATATTAGAATTTCAGTCATTCGCTATTTTGGTGCAAAATTATGCAAAGGCCAAACTGATTAATCTGTTACAATAAATGATCAATTCATATAACTTTAATTTGTTTAAAATGATTACTCTTTAGAATCTGGTTTCCTACCGATCTTCTGGCATCAATTATTTATATGTTGGTACCTGGTGAAAAATTCACCATATAAAAAAAATCACTACCGGTATATTTTTTTTCTCGTAATGAAAAAAACATAAGCTAAAACATTACAAACATAAAGTCAAAATCTAAACAAGATAAACATGAGTGGAAGTGGGGTTAGAAAAAATAAGGCCACACACATTACCTAGAGCAATTTAACGCAAATATGTTTTGTTGAAATAAGATAAGGACTTGACAAGTATTATGGGAGGAGTCGGCAATTTTACATCTAAAGGTGCTTAAAGAATTACTTCTTTTCCTTTGTTACATATCTAAGTGTAATGTGTCACGTGAAATTATTGGATTTCATTGTGGTCAGGTACTGCATGAAGATCTTTAACACTTTGAAAAAGCCTTTGCAAAGGCGAAAAGCTTAGTGTGCTGTTATATACTATAAAGTATAAATAAATAACCTTTTTACATTGCTTCTAGTACCATTTTCCATTTTTTTTATCAAGAAGGACGCCTGCTGTTCCAATATCCTTGGTGGGGATCATACCATAGGAAAGAGCAACCTTTAAACTGCTCTTAACCACAATTTTAACCAACACCTGGAGTACCACACCATTGCTGCTATTACATCCTTAGGCAAGGATTGTATCGGCCATACGTGCATTTTGGAGCTGGGATAGCTCCAAAAATTGTGAGTACCACATTTGTATCTTATTTTTATATATACCTGTAATACACTGCTCAAAATAATAAAGGGAACACTTAAACAACACAATGTAACTCGAAGTCAATCACACTTCTGTGAAATCACACTGTCCACTCAGGAAGCAACACTGATGGACAATCAATTTCACATGCTGTTGTGCAAATGGAACAGACAACGGGTGGAAATTATAGGCAATTAGCAAGACACCCCCAATAAAGGAGTGGTCCTGCAGGTGGTGACCACAGACCACTTCTCAGCTCCTATGCTTCCTGGCTGATGTTTTGGTCACTTTTGAATGCTGGCGGTGCTTTCACTCTAGTGGTAGCATGAGACGGAGTCTACAACCCACACAAGTGGCTCAGGTAGTGCAGCTCATCCAGGATGGCACATCAATGCGAGCTGTGGCAAGAAGGTTTGCTGTGTCTGTCAGCGTAGTGTCCAGAGCATGGAGGCGCTACCAGGAGACAGGCCAGTACGTCAGGAGACGTGGAGGAGGCCGTAGGAGGGCAGCAACCCAGCAGCAGGACCGCTACCTCCGCCTTTGTGCAAGGAGGAGCACTGCCACAGCCCTGCAAAATGACCTCCAGCAGGCCACAAATGTGCATGTGTCCACTCAAACGGTGAGAAAGACTCCATGAGGGTGAGATCCTCAGACCCCTTGTGAGACCATATGCTGGTGCGGTTGGCCCTGGGTTCCTCCTAATGCAAGACAATGCTAGACCTCATGTGGCTGGAGTGTGTCAGCAGTTCCTGCAAGAAGAAAGGCATTGATGCTATGGACTGGCTGCCCGCCCGTTCCCCAGACCTGAATCCGATTGAGCACATCTGGGACATCATGTCTCGCTCCATCCACCAACGCCACGTCGCACCACAGACTTCAGCACATTCAACTATGTAAAGACGAAAGTATGTCATACGATTAGTTCATTCATTCAGATCTAGGATATGTAATCTTAGTGTTCCCTTTATTATTTTGAGCAGTGTACAAACATACCACACCGTTGTGCTGCTTTTCTTTTTTTCTATTTTATATTGTTGAAGCTCAACCACTACCCCCTTTGTGAATTTCTGCTATCAATCAAGAAGAGGAAACATTGGCAAGTGGGCTGCTGCTCTATTTTATGAACTTTTAAGGACTGTTTAATACATTTTTAACAAAGAATTACCTTAAGGAAGTCCTGTCTATGGCTGAGATGGTGCATATTCACCTGCACACCAATGGTTTGGCGAATAAGCCCACAAATCTATCCTATCCCATAAGTCTGCTAATAAGCAGTCAATAGGAACAAACCATGCAAGCTATTAAAGGCCATATATATCCATGTTATATACCAAATCACCTCTCCTATCACCTTCATATCCCTACACAAAGGAATGATTATTGTGGATTCTATAATCCTTTTGAATTTCCCAGTGGAGAAAAAAACACCAACTACATTTTATAAAATCCGTGATAACTTTAAAGGCTTGCTGTTACTGAACAAGGGTTGGTATCTATAAATTGATATGTGTTACAGGGCGACCTGAGAAAGATACTTTACTTCCATGTGACTCATCAGCTAATGGTTATAATAGCATTGTCCTTTTAGCCTGCATGGCAGATGACGTGCATGCCAGCCCTCCACAAGCGTGGTAAGTGGATTCCAACCCGCAAGTGGTTTTAAAAAAGATGACCATAAATTGTTTGCTAATATTAAGGTTCTGTGTAGTCTCAGATTGCCTTGGATGAATTATTTTATCAATCCATATATATTCATTTTGAAACTACTTGCCACAAGGTGTGATATGATTGTGAATTTTGTATGTACGGATACTTTTATTTCCTATTTTATTTAACATCGTGAACATCGTGAAATTGTAATGTCTATAATACCCGCAACACATTTAATAGTAAGAAGTATTAGCACTAATGTATGGATTTAAGAATTGCATTAGTGTCATGCTCAACTGGATCTGCAGTCTTTGTATTTCTGACGCACACACACACACAACACACACACACAAACCTTTCTTCCCAAATGACTAACAATTCAAATTCAGTAGGAAATGTATATATTTATATAGGCCTTATAGAATATTTCACAGTAAAACATACCTGCTCTTACTTGAGGGGAAACTAAAGACCTGCGCTGTTGCAGTTCCTGAGAATGAGAGATAAAGTAACAATTCCAGGGAACAGATACATTATCAGACACATGAAAGCTTATTCATGCAAAGTGAAAAGCTGGGTGACAATGAATTGTTTCATAGATTGGTTGGTTCTGTGTGATATTGCATCAAGGTAATCATATTAGGCCAGAAAATAACATACAATTTTTGTCAGGTTCAATAAGTTCTTTTGTTCCAAGAGCTGCAGGATAAGTGGGTGATGAAAGTGGAAAAACAAGGATATGACACAGAGAAAGACTAATATATACAAATGATGCCTTCAGTTACCGTCTTCTCGTTCCTGAGGAGGCAAACTAACTAAAAAATAGCGATTTCAGTTAAATGTTGGTATATATAACCTCAGCAGAAAAGACTGAAAACATGCAAAGCTGCTTTTATAAACTGGGGAGGTGGCAATGGGGGCAGGAGCGCAACTGCCCCTGGGTTGCTCTGCTTTGAAGGTTTCAGGCCACTGCTGGATGCCTTTTTATGTGTTGCATGCAGTTCCATGTGTAGCCACCAGGATGTCTAGTGTAACAAGGGAGTTAGGCAGCATTTACACCCTGACTGTATTTCTTCTGTGCATTTGACAGCATTGTATAAGTTGAGCATTGTTAGCTTCATGTTTTGAGACTGGTTTCAAGGCTTTAGCTTCAGCTTCCCCACTGGCATGAATGTTACAAGCACTCTCTTAATTAGAAATAGGCTAGACACATTAGTTTAATGTCTATACCTGTCTGTCTGAGATCCCTCTTTCACAATTCTATGATCTCTTTTTCGTGCATTTTTTTAAACACAAATTAAAATGTATTTTACACACATTTTATGTGACATTATGCGTTAATGATAATGAAGACAAATGTTTTTTTTTAAAGAGGTTTCTATGAAATGCAAATAAATCAGAGAGGAAAATATACAGAGGTGGTGACCAATTTGCTAGTTTCACTGCCTCTGATGCTCCCTCTAGTGGACATTGGCCATACCTGCATAATTCTAAACAGTATTCTGGAACAAAATTATAATATCATGTTAGTAAATATTCATGTTAGATAATGTATACTTCCACATTAATTCCAGACTAAAAAATGCATTAGGCCCTCACTTGACCTGTTATGTTTAGAAAACATAAAATACATTTACATTCTTAGGGCCCTTTTCCAAACAATGCCAGATTATATGATAAAATATATATACACATAAATCTTTCTTTTTTTTGCTGGCTAAGCTGACTTTTGGTTTTCAGCAATGGGTGAATCATTGTTACGTGTACCATGTGCAAAAGGCTTGTTCCTCAAAAGCAGCTCCACAACTGTATAATCCAGAGCGGCTCCCCCTCCCTCTGTGCATAAACCAGCAGAACATTCTGTTCTAGTAAGAATCAGATATGCACAAGTCAGCACAACATTCCAAGTACACTGACAAAGGCAAAAAAACTAAATTGATGCTTTTTATTTTTTTACATCAGACTTCAAAATCTTTGTCCCATTTACCTTTTACATTGGACACTCAATAAGTCGTCGTGTCAGCACCTTTTGTCCAAAGCAACATAAAAAGTGACACGTTGGAGGCAGCTGTTGTGTACAGCAAACTGGACGCCCTGTTCAGGAAACCTTGTGCTAAAATGTTTAAATAGGAGAGGTAGGCTGCTCAGCACTTCCTGATATCAAACAAACCGGTGTACTTTGTGATCCCATTCTCAATCGAGCACACTAATCATTGCCAATTATTTATATTGTGTACTACAGAACAGCACCCAGGGGGTTATACGAGTTATATAACCCATAAAGCAGAACTGTCCTCAATAACCAGACACTAGACCTTAAGGATTAAAGGCTAAATCTCCTTTAATACAACAAAAAGGCTTGAAACATACCTAGGAATGTTCTAAATGAACCAAATGTTAATAGTCCATTGCAATATTGGATTGAGAAGACTTGGTAATGACGGCAACCAAATAGTTCCAATACTGATCCTTTGGAACACTATTACATGTCCCCAGTTGAAGTGGCCTGTATTCAAACAGAGATTACATCTGTGATACAAAGCTTTAGCTTTCATCAGACATTAAATTAGAATAGAATATGAAGGAGTCACCTCTAGACTGTTACTCTGCCAATTCTACCCTAAGACTGGGGTGACATTGGGTGGAGATGTTTATCAGTTCCTCCAAAACCTCATCTACTTTCCTAACCCCTTATCTCAGGGAGGGTTTCTTCTGGCAAATGGGTATTAGACATTTAGCTGTGTCTAGAAGGTGTTTAGTCAGCCAGCTTTTGTAAGACAAATAGATTGCTGCACATTATGGTGTGGCACCCCATACGCGGTAAAAGAGAGAAGACTCCCGGTCACCCTCTCAATTACCTAGTAGGGCTGCAACATCCCGCACTCCAACCACACACAGAGAAATGTTACCATCTCTGCTCCGCATCTCCAACAATTTAGATCAAGTCCAGGTTATATGCCACTCATCCAGCTTGGTGTCTTGTACTAACTGTAAGAGTGTTATGCAGGCCCGGGAAATTTGCCCATACCCCTATCATAAGGAAGCTGGTCATTAGAGCACATTAATAGAACCTTTAGCTTGGATTCTGGGGTTAGATTAAAAAAAAAAGCATATCATCATTAAGAAACATGTTCAACTGGCTATAAATATTGTACCATAGTTTACCATTGTAGAAAAAACCATGGCAAAATGTAATAACACCTTATAGAAAGTGTTCCTTATGCTCTACCAAATTTAACACTTTAACTAAAATAGAGCATTAGAAACATAATTCCTAGTAGTACTGAACGCTGAAAATGTCACCCAAAATTGACTTAATCAAATGCTTCATTCGTATTTTTTTTCCAGGGAATGCTTAAGTGACGCAGGGCACAAAGCAAGAGCTAAAAGGGTTACTTTCATGGAAACTGAAAAGGGTTCATAAAAAGTGTTGTTTTAATGTGATTAAACCTTCAGAGGAAACAATAAAATAACAGACCTGCTAGGGTTTATTAGCTTAACATGTTTTTTGACTCTGTATTTTCTTCTTAAGTTTAACAGCATCTGTAATAGCTTCTCTGCTCAGGGCAATCTCACATCAAGCAGCTAAGCAGCTTGTTCCCTTTGAATTTGCCTATAAACCAAGTGTTTAGTGACTAGTATTCTACAATCATTCATATCCTTTTAATTACTAAAACATTGCAAGCTATAATTTTTGCAAACCCTTATAAACGTGGAATTAATCTCTATAGTACAATAAAACAGAAAAAAACCTACAGAACAAGCAACAAATAAAACAATATTTTTATTTCATTGTTCGTTAATGACACTTTAATTACAGGAGCGTATTAATCAGAGACTGGAAAGTCCTGTGCTTGTATCACTGCTCCTTTGTGCATGGAAAGGGTTAATACAGGATGGCAGCTTTACTATTTGTATCAGATGGCTGGGTGGAATGCCACCATCTGTGACAGCCAACAGTGGCATTAAGCTAAACAAATAACAACAATCTCTGGTGCTGAAGCTAAATAGCAGAGGCGTCTACTGGCACTCACGCTCATTCTCTTTGCAGAAATAGCAAATGTCAAAAAAGAAAATTCTGGTGCCCACTCCTTAACCCTTTTGGAAAGGTAACATGTCAGCAAGTCACCATCTAAGTGTTAATCATTGTAACACGCCACATTACTCCATGACACTTGCATTAGGTCTTACCCCAGGCCATGTTTAATGATAATGGGGCCCTGGACAAGACTTACGCCCTAAAGTAAGTTTCCTTCTGTGACAGCTGACCCTTTTGCCGTAAGATAACGATGGTCCTGGTCTTAGCAGCTTCTTACTTCATTATCTGCAAGTGACTGTTTAAAATTCTTTCATTTCAACCGCCCTGGGATGCTCCCCGTTTTTAAAAAGAATGAATTCTCCAGCCATTTGGTTTGATTTAGAATGTAGCAAAGTGACCGTCACGCTCTTTTTTGGCATACAGAAGTCCCACGGAACATTGTCTTCGTGACTCTCCCACTTTGTGTAAAATGCAGACAGCATACAGTTGTATTGGAAACTTTAAGATGATTAACCATCTGATTAACCAGATGATCAACTAGACCACCAAGAAAATGTCCTGTAAACATACCTGCTTAAACGTTCCTTAAATATGTTATCAAAAGGCTCAGCTGTTTTTAAGTTGCTTTGACAAATATACTTAAATCTGAATGCTGACGAGACCCTTAAGCAATGGGCATTTTCTGCATCCACCCCTCCTTTTAATACCTGTTTTCTAAATGAATATCTGATTAAATGAACTATAGATACAAACTATTACAAAGCCTTACAATCAGGTGCGTGGTTGGAAATGTATATAAAATATATATATATATATGTGTATAGAAATTAAAATATCTTTATAATGCTGATGGCACCACATATAGATGGTTTCACTGATTAATGCACAATTTTGATAAATACGTCTATATTTTACCAATTTAGTAGGTGTTATTTGGTGTCTATGCCACAAAGGATGCCAAATTCACAGCTAAAGAAAAAGGCAGAACATTTCAAGCCACAGAAGGTACCTGATACCACTCAGTTCCAATGCCCCTTCCCCGACTTTCTACACTTTTTTTGTTGGGTTTCTTTCTTGTTGAACCATCAGTATTATAAATATTCACTGCTTAGTAATGCATAATAATTTGCAGTTTATGGGTTGTTCTAGTTTGTGATGGTTCACGTTGCCTTGCAATAGAGTATTTTCTACTTCCTCACTTATGGATGTACAAATATGGTCACTCAAAAGGAGAAATATTTACTTAAATTTTAATCAGTTTCTAAATATAGCACATACCACCTCTGCAAAAAAAAAATTACTGATATGCTCAATATTCTGATATCCCTTTAAAGGCATAGTCATGTCCATTTTATTTTACTAGAGAAGCAAACCAGGTTTTCATTTTAAGTGAGAAATGCTGTTTATTTTCTTTGGTGGCTGCAGATACATGCCAGTGTCCCTGGTACATTCTCAGCTAGCAGCTCATCTCATTATAAGAGTAAACCCAACATACCATTGCTAGATGCCCCAGCCTTTACTTATTATAGAAACATAGTATTTGACAGCACATAAGAACCATTCAGCCCATCTTATCTGCCCATTTTTGTTTCCTGATGGAAAGATTCAAGCCTTAATCTTGGTCTTGTCTTAGATTCTCACTTTGTCAGCATCTAAGACTTCTGCTGGTAGTCTTATCTACCATGCCCTACGTAAAAGGACCTACACAGATAAGTTAGAGGTTTCATCAACACACCTAACTCATTAATCAGAAACCATTATTTGTTCACCTTGTTCTACATTAAGGGTAGATCTAAGCCTGTTTGCATTTATTCACTAAATTATGAGATGTGGTATAAAATCTTTATCTGGTGTATACATTATGAAGGACCAGCCCCAGTGAGATTCTCTTGTGACATGGTCCTATATGTGCTGATGAATTTATGTGCTTTACACTCTAAAAGTGACTTCCATGACCAGCATGTCCTCTATGTTGACCACAGGGACATGATGACAAATCCTGGCACTGAGACTCATGTGGACATGCAGCCTGGGGAGAAGAGAGACAGTGGTGGTCGGTATCAGCCAGGTACAGACTTCCATAGCATCTCTGATCTCCCCAAGCATAGTACCAATAGGATGATCGGCCCCTGGTAATGAAGCACAGGAGCCAAGATCTCCCCAGACTTACTGCCCGAGTTGTCCTCTGCCAAAATGTCCACTGTCCAAGTATGCATTATGCAGGGCTAACTCAAGCTTTCTTGTAGGAATAACTGACCAGGTGGTGCTCATTCATAAACAATGAACAATGAATTCATTGATGTGAACTGAGTCTTCTCTGACTGCAGAGAACAAATGAAC